>JARLTB010000313.1:0-42290 GCA_030141615.1 Unio pictorum
AACCAAATCCAAGCGGGGTAAAGGGTTTCAAAAAGCTTTTATCTAAGCCCAACTGATCCATAACATGAAAAACCAAAAAGTCCGTTTTTCATCAAAAGTCATGCTGAAAAAAATGGTGGAACCGGTTTTAAAGTATGGTGACGTACTATCCAATGGTGCGCATCCAATAAACCAAGTATTAACCAAATCCAAGCGGGGTAAAGGGTTTCAAAAAGCTTTTATCTAAGCCCAACTGATCCATAACATGAAAAACCAAAAAGTCCGTTTTTCATCAAAAGTCATGCTGAAAAAAATGGTGGGAACCGGTTTTAAAGTATGGTGACGTACTATCCAATGGTGCGCATCCAATAAACCAAGTATTAACCAAATCCAAGCGGGTAAAGGGTTTCAAAAAGCTTTTATCTAAGCCCAACTGATCCATAACATGAAAAACCAAAAAGTCCGTTTTTCATCAAAAGTCATGCTGAAAAAAATGGTGGGAACCGGTTTTAAAGTATGGTGACGTACTATCCAATGGTGCGCATCCAATAAACCAAGTATTAACCAAATCCAAGCGGGGTAAAGGGTTTCAAAAAGCTTTTATCTAAGCCCAACTGATCCATAACATGAAAAACCAAAAAGTCCGTTTTTCATCAAAAGTCATGCTGAAAAAAATGGTGGGAACCGGTTTTAAAGTATGGTGACGTACTATCCAATGGTGCGCATCCAATAAACCAAGTATTAACCAAATCCAAGCGGGGTAAAGGGTTTCAAAAAGCTTTTATCTAAGCCCAACTGATCCATAACATGAAAAACCAAAAAGTCCGTTTTTCATCAAAAGTCATGCTGAAAAAAATGGTGGGAACCGGTTTTAAAGTATGGTGACGTACTATCCAATGGTGCGCATCCAATAAACCAAGTATTAACCAAATCCAAGCGGGGTAAAGGGTTTCAAAAAGCTTTTATCTAAGCCCAACTGATCCATAACATGAAAAACCAAAAAGTCCGTTTTTCATCAAAAGTCATGCTGAAAAAAATGGTGGGAACCGGTTTTAAAGTATGGTGACGTACTATCCAATGGTGCGCATCCAATAAACCAAGTATTAACCAAATCCAAGCGGGGTAAAGGGTTTCAAAAAGCTTTTATCTAAGCCCAACTGATCCATAACATGAAAAACCAAAAAGTCCGTTTTTCATCAAAAGTCATGCTGAAAAAAATGGTGGGAACCGGTTTTAAAGTATGGTGACGTACTATCCAATGGTGCGCATCCAATAAACCAAGTATTAACCAAATCCAAGCGGGGTAAAGGGTTTCAAAAAGCTTTTATCTAAGCCCAACTGATCCATAACATGAAAAACCAAAAAGTCCGTTTTTCATCAAAAGTCATGCTGAAAAAAATGGTGGGAACCGGTTTTAAAGTATGGTGACGTACTATCCAATGGTGCGCATCCAATAAACCAAGTATTAACCAAATCCAAGCGGGGTAAAGGGTTTCAAAAAGCTTTTATCTAAGCCCAACTGATCCATAACATGAAAAACCAAAAAGTCCGTTTTTCATCAAAAGTCATGCTGAAAAAAATGGTGGGAACCGGTTTTAAAGTATGGTGACGTACTATCCAATGGTGCGCATCCAATAAACCAAGTATTAACCAAATCCAAGCGGGGTAAAGGGTTTCAAAAAGCTTTTATCTAAGCCCAACTGATCCATAACATGAAAAACCAAAAAGTCCGTTTTTCATCAAAAGTCATGCTGAAAAAAATGGTGGGAACCGGTTTTAAAGTATGGTGACGTACTATCCAATGGTGCGCATCCAATAAACCAAGTATTAACCAAATCCAAGCGGGGTAAAGGGTTTCAAAAAGCTTTTATCTAAGCCCAACTGATCCATAACATGAAAAACCAAAAAGTCCGTTTTTCATCAAAAGTCATGCTGAAAAAAATGGTGGGAACCGGTTTTAAAGTATGGTGACGTACTATCCAATGGTGCGCATCCAATAAACCAAGTATTAACCAAATCCAAGCGGGGTAAAGGGTTTCAAAAAGCTTTTATCTAAGCCCAACTGATCCATAACATGAAAAACCAAAAAGTCCGTTTTTCATCAAAAGTCATGCTGAAAAAAATGGTGGGAACCGGTTTTAAAGTATGGTGACGTACTATCCAATGGTGCGCATCCAATAAACCAAGTATTAACCAAATCCAAGCGGGGTAAAGGGTTTCAAAAAGCTTTTATCTAAGCCCAACTGATCCATAACATGAAAAACCAAAAAGTCCGTTTTTCATCAAAAGTCATGCTGAAAAAAATGGTGGGAACCGGTTTTAAAGTATGGTGACGTACTATCCAATGGTGCGCATCCAATAAACCAAGTATTAACCAAATCCAAGCGGGGTAAAGGGTTTCAAAAAGCTTTTATCTAAGCCCAACTGATCCATAACATGAAAAACCAAAAAGTCCGTTTTTCATCAAAAGTCATGCTGAAAAAAATGGTGGGAACCGGTTTTAAAGTATGGTGACGTACTATCCAATGGTGCGCATCCAATAAACCAAGTATTAACCAAATCCAAGCGGGGTAAAGGGTTTCAAAAAGCTTTTATCTAAGCCCAACTGATCCATAACATGAAAAACCAAAAAGTCCGTTTTTCATCAAAAGTCATGCTGAAAAAAATGGTGGGAACCGGTTTTAAAGTATGGTGACGTACTATCCAATGGTGCGCATCCAATAAACCAAGTATTAACCAAATCCAAGCGGGGTAAAGGGTTTCAAAAAGCTTTTATCTAAGCCCAACTGATCCATAACATGAAAAACCAAAAAGTCCGTTTTTCATCAAAAGTCATGCTGAAAAAAATGGTGGGAACCGGTTTTAAAGTATGGTGACGTACTATCCAATGGTGCGCATCCAATAAACCAAGTATTAACCAAATCCAAGCGGGGTAAAGGGTTTCAAAAAGCTTTTATCTAAGCCCAACTGATCCATAACATGAAAAACCAAAAAGTCCGTTTTTCATCAAAAGTCATGCTGAAAAAAATGGTGGGAACCGGTTTTAAAGTATGGTGACGTACTATCCAATGGTGCGCATCCAATAAACCAAGTATTAACCAAATCCAAGCGGGGTAAAGGGTTTCAAAAAGCTTTTATCTAAGCCCAACTGATCCATAACATGAAAAACCAAAAAGTCCGTTTTTCATCAAAAGTCATGCTGAAAAAAATGGTGGGAACCGGTTTTAAAGTATGGTGACGTACTATCCAATGGTGCGCATCCAATAAACCAAGTATTAACCAAATCCAAGCGGGGTAAAGGGTTTCAAAAAGCTTTTATCTAAGCCCAACTGATCCATAACATGAAAAACCAAAAAGTCCGTTTTTCATCAAAAGTCATGCTGAAAAAAATGGTGGGAACCGGTTTTAAAGTATGGTGACGTACTATCCAATGGTGCGCATCCAATAAACCAAGTATTAACCAAATCCAAGCGGGGTAAAGGGTTTCAAAAAGCTTTTATCTAAGCCCAACTGATCCATAACATGAAAAACCAAAAAGTCCGTTTTTCATCAAAAGTCATGCTGAAAAAAATGGTGGGAACCGGTTTTAAAGTATGGTGACGTACTATCCAATGGTGCGCATCCAATAAACCAAGTATTAACCAAATCCAAGCGGGGTAAAGGGTTTCAAAAAGCTTTTATCTAAGCCCAACTGATCCATAACATGAAAAACCAAAAAGTCCGTTTTTCATCAAAAGTCATGCTGAAAAAAATGGTGGGAACCGGTTTTAAAGTATGGTGACGTACTATCCAATGGTGCGCATCCAATAAACCAAGTATTAACCAAATCCAAGCGGGGTAAAGGGTTTCAAAAAGCTTTTATCTAAGCCCAACTGATCCATAACATGAAAAACCAAAAAGTCCGTTTTTCATCAAAAGTCATGCTGAAAAAAATGGTGGGAACCGGTTTTAAAGTATGGTGACGTACTATCCAATGGTGCGCATCCAATAAACCAAGTATTAACCAAATCCAAGCGGGGTAAAGGGTTTCAAAAAGCTTTTATCTAAGCCCAACTGATCCATAACATGAAAAACCAAAAAGTCCGTTTTTCATCAAAAGTCATGCTGAAAAAAATGGTGGGAACCGGTTTTAAAGTATGGTGACGTACTATCCAATGGTGCGCATCCAATAAACCAAGTATTAACCAAATCCAAGCGGGGTAAAGGGTTTCAAAAAGCTTTTATCTAAGCCCAACTGATCCATAACATGAAAAACCAAAAAGTCCGTTTTTCATCAAAAGTCATGCTGAAAAAAATGGTGGGAACCGGTTTTAAAGTATGGTGACGTACTATCCAATGGTGCGCATCCAATAAACCAAGTATTAACCAAATCCAAGCGGGGTAAAGGGTTTCAAAAAGCTTTTATCTAAGCCCAACTGATCCATAACATGAAAAACCAAAAAGTCCGTTTTTCATCAAAAGTCATGCTGAAAAAAATGGTGGGAACCGGTTTTAAAGTATGGTGACGTACTATCCAATGGTGCGCATCCAATAAACCAAGTATTAACCAAATCCAAGCGGGGTAAAGGGTTTCAAAAAGCTTTTATCTAAGCCCAACTGATCCATAACATGAAAAACCAAAAAGTCCGTTTTTCATCAAAAGTCATGCTGAAAAAAATGGTGGGAACCGGTTTTAAAGTATGGTGACGTACTATCCAATGGTGCGCATCCAATAAACCAAGTATTAACCAAATCCAAGCGGGGTAAAGGGTTTCAAAAAGCTTTTATCTAAGCCCAACTGATCCATAACATGAAAAACCAAAAAGTCCGTTTTTCATCAAAAGTCATGCTGAAAAAAATGGTGGGAACCGGTTTTAAAGTATGGTGACGTACTATCCAATGGTGCGCATCCAATAAACCAAGTATTAACCAAATCCAAGCGGGGTAAAGGGTTTCAAAAAGCTTTTATCTAAGCCCAACTGATCCATAACATGAAAAACCAAAAAGTCCGTTTTTCATCAAAAGTCATGCTGAAAAAAATGGTGGGAACCGGTTTTAAAGTATGGTGACGTACTATCCAATGGTGCGCATCCAATAAACCAAGTATTAACCAAATCCAAGCGGGGTAAAGGGTTTCAAAAAGCTTTTATCTAAGCCCAACTGATCCATAACATGAAAAACCAAAAAGTCCGTTTTTCATCAAAAGTCATGCTGAAAAAAATGGTGGGAACCGGTTTTAAAGTATGGTGACGTACTATCCAATGGTGCGCATCCAATAAACCAAGTATTAACCAAATCCAAGCGGGGTAAAGGGTTTCAAAAAGCTTTTATCTAAGCCCAACTGATCCATAACATGAAAAACCAAAAAGTCCGTTTTTCATCAAAAGTCATGCTGAAAAAAATGGTGGGAACCGGTTTTAAAGTATGGTGACGTACTATCCAATGGTGCGCATCCAATAAACCAAGTATTAACCAAATCCAAGCGGGGTAAAGGGTTTCAAAAAGCTTTTATCTAAGCCCAACTGATCCATAACATGAAAAACCAAAAAGTCCGTTTTTCATCAAAAGTCATGCTGAAAAAAATGGTGGGAACCGGTTTTAAAGTATGGTGACGTACTATCCAATGGTGCGCATCCAATAAACCAAGTATTAACCAAATCCAAGCGGGGTAAAGGGTTTCAAAAAGCTTTTATCTAAGCCCAACTGATCCATAACATGAAAAACCAAAAAGTCCGTTTTTCATCAAAAGTCATGCTGAAAAAAATGGTGGGAACCGGTTTTAAAGTATGGTGACGTACTATCCAATGGTGCGCATCCAATAAACCAAGTATTAACCAAATCCAAGCGGGGTAAAGGGTTTCAAAAAGCTTTTATCTAAGCCCAACTGATCCATAACATGAAAAACCAAAAAGTCCGTTTTTCATCAAAAGTCATGCTGAAAAAAATGGTGGGAACCGGTTTTAAAGTATGGTGACGTACTATCCAATGGTGCGCATCCAATAAACCAAGTATTAACCAAATCCAAGCGGGGTAAAGGGTTTCAAAAAGCTTTTATCTAAGCCCAACTGATCCATAACATGAAAAACCAAAAAGTCCGTTTTTCATCAAAAGTCATGCTGAAAAAAATGGTGGGAACCGGTTTTAAAGTATGGTGACGTACTATCCAATGGTGCGCATCCAATAAACCAAGTATTAACCAAATCCAAGCGGGGTAAAGGGTTTCAAAAAGCTTTTATCTAAGCCCAACTGATCCATAACATGAAAAACCAAAAAGTCCGTTTTTCATCAAAAGTCATGCTGAAAAAAATGGTGGGAACCGGTTTTAAAGTATGGTGACGTACTATCCAATGGTGCGCATCCAATAAACCAAGTATTAACCAAATCCAAGCGGGGTAAAGGGTTTCAAAAAGCTTTTATCTAAGCCCAACTGATCCATAACATGAAAAACCAAAAAGTCCGTTTTTCATCAAAAGTCATGCTGAAAAAAATGGTGGGAACCGGTTTTAAAGTATGGTGACGTACTATCCAATGGTGCGCATCCAATAAACCAAGTATTAACCAAATCCAAGCGGGGTAAAGGGTTTCAAAAAGCTTTTATCTAAGCCCAACTGATCCATAACATGAAAAACCAAAAAGTCCGTTTTTCATCAAAAGTCATGCTGAAAAAAATGGTGGGAACCGGTTTTAAAGTATGGTGACGTACTATCCAATGGTGCGCATCCAATAAACCAAGTATTAACCAAATCCAAGCGGGGTAAAGGGTTTCAAAAAGCTTTTATCTAAGCCCAACTGATCCATAACATGAAAAACCAAAAAGTCCGTTTTTCATCAAAAGTCATGCTGAAAAAAATGGTGGGAACCGGTTTTAAAGTATGGTGACGTACTATCCAATGGTGCGCATCCAATAAACCAAGTATTAACCAAATCCAAGCGGGGTAAAGGGTTTCAAAAAGCTTTTATCTAAGCCCAACTGATCCATAACATGAAAAACCAAAAAGTCCGTTTTTCATCAAAAGTCATGCTGAAAAAAATGGTGGGAACCGGTTTTAAAGTATGGTGACGTACTATCCAATGGTGCGCATCCAATAAACCAAGTATTAACCAAATCCAAGCGGGGTAAAGGGTTTCAAAAAGCTTTTATCTAAGCCCAACTGATCCATAACATGAAAAACCAAAAAGTCCGTTTTTCATCAAAAGTCATGCTGAAAAAAATGGTGGGAACCGGTTTTAAAGTATGGTGACGTACTATCCAATGGTGCGCATCCAATAAACCAAGTATTAACCAAATCCAAGCGGGGTAAAGGGTTTCAAAAAGCTTTTATCTAAGCCCAACTGATCCATAACATGAAAAACCAAAAAGTCCGTTTTTCATCAAAAGTCATGCTGAAAAAAATGGTGGGAACCGGTTTTAAAGTATGGTGACGTACTATCCAATGGTGCGCATCCAATAAACCAAGTATTAACCAAATCCAAGCGGGGTAAAGGGTTTCAAAAAGCTTTTATCTAAGCCCAACTGATCCATAACATGAAAAACCAAAAAGTCCGTTTTTCATCAAAAGTCATGCTGAAAAAAATGGTGGGAACCGGTTTTAAAGTATGGTGACGTACTATCCAATGGTGCGCATCCAATAAACCAAGTATTAACCAAATCCAAGCGGGGTAAAGGGTTTCAAAAAGCTTTTATCTAAGCCCAACTGATCCATAACATGAAAAACCAAAAAGTCCGTTTTTCATCAAAAGTCATGCTGAAAAAAATGGTGGGAACCGGTTTTAAAGTATGGTGACGTACTATCCAATGGTGCGCATCCAATAAACCAAGTATTAACCAAATCCAAGCGGGGTAAAGGGTTTCAAAAAGCTTTTATCTAAGCCCAACTGATCCATAACATGAAAAACCAAAAAGTCCGTTTTTCATCAAAAGTCATGCTGAAAAAAATGGTGGGAACCGGTTTTAAAGTATGGTGACGTACTATCCAATGGTGCGCATCCAATAAACCAAGTATTAACCAAATCCAAGCGGGGTAAAGGGTTTCAAAAAGCTTTTATCTAAGCCCAACTGATCCATAACATGAAAAACCAAAAAGTCCGTTTTTCATCAAAAGTCATGCTGAAAAAAATGGTGGGAACCGGTTTTAAAGTATGGTGACGTACTATCCAATGGTGCGCATCCAATAAACCAAGTATTAACCAAATCCAAGCGGGGTAAAGGGTTTCAAAAAGCTTTTATCTAAGCCCAACTGATCCATAACATGAAAAACCAAAAAGTCCGTTTTTCATCAAAAGTCATGCTGAAAAAAATGGTGGGAACCGGTTTTAAAGTATGGTGACGTACTATCCAATGGTGCGCATCCAATAAACCAAGTATTAACCAAATCCAAGCGGGGTAAAGGGTTTCAAAAAGCTTTTATCTAAGCCCAACTGATCCATAACATGAAAAACCAAAAAGTCCGTTTTTCATCAAAAGTCATGCTGAAAAAAATGGTGGGAACCGGTTTTAAAGTATGGTGACGTACTATCCAATGGTGCGCATCCAATAAACCAAGTATTAACCAAATCCAAGCGGGGTAAAGGGTTTCAAAAAGCTTTTATCTAAGCCCAACTGATCCATAACATGAAAAACCAAAAAGTCCGTTTTTCATCAAAAGTCATGCTGAAAAAAATGGTGGGAACCGGTTTTAAAGTATGGTGACGTACTATCCAATGGTGCGCATCCAATAAACCAAGTATTAACCAAATCCAAGCGGGGTAAAGGGTTTCAAAAAGCTTTTATCTAAGCCCAACTGATCCATAACATGAAAAACCAAAAAGTCCGTTTTTCATCAAAAGTCATGCTGAAAAAAATGGTGGGAACCGGTTTTAAAGTATGGTGACGTACTATCCAATGGTGCGCATCCAATAAACCAAGTATTAACCAAATCCAAGCGGGGTAAAGGGTTTCAAAAAGCTTTTATCTAAGCCCAACTGATCCATAACATGAAAAACCAAAAAGTCCGTTTTTCATCAAAAGTCATGCTGAAAAAAATGGTGGGAACCGGTTTTAAAGTATGGTGACGTACTATCCAATGGTGCGCATCCAATAAACCAAGTATTAACCAAATCCAAGCGGGGTAAAGGGTTTCAAAAAGCTTTTATCTAAGCCCAACTGATCCATAACATGAAAAACCAAAAAGTCCGTTTTTCATCAAAAGTCATGCTGAAAAAAATGGTGGGAACCGGTTTTAAAGTATGGTGACGTACTATCCAATGGTGCGCATCCAATAAACCAAGTATTAACCAAATCCAAGCGGGGTAAAGGGTTTCAAAAAGCTTTTATCTAAGCCCAACTGATCCATAACATGAAAAACCAAAAAGTCCGTTTTTCATCAAAAGTCATGCTGAAAAAAATGGTGGGAACCGGTTTTAAAGTATGGTGACGTACTATCCAATGGTGCGCATCCAATAAACCAAGTATTAACCAAATCCAAGCGGGGTAAAGGGTTTCAAAAAGCTTTTATCTAAGCCCAACTGATCCATAACATGAAAAACCAAAAAGTCCGTTTTTCATCAAAAGTCATGCTGAAAAAAATGGTGGGAACCGGTTTTAAAGTATGGTGACGTACTATCCAATGGTGCGCATCCAATAAACCAAGTATTAACCAAATCCAAGCGGGGTAAAGGGTTTCAAAAAGCTTTTATCTAAGCCCAACTGATCCATAACATGAAAAACCAAAAAGTCCGTTTTTCATCAAAAGTCATGCTGAAAAAAATGGTGGGAACCGGTTTTAAAGTATGGTGACGTACTATCCAATGGTGCGCATCCAATAAACCAAGTATTAACCAAATCCAAGCGGGGTAAAGGGTTTCAAAAAGCTTTTATCTAAGCCCAACTGATCCATAACATGAAAAACCAAAAAGTCCGTTTTTCATCAAAAGTCATGCTGAAAAAAATGGTGGGAACCGGTTTTAAAGTATGGTGACGTACTATCCAATGGTGCGCATCCAATAAACCAAGTATTAACCAAATCCAAGCGGGGTAAAGGGTTTCAAAAAGCTTTTATCTAAGCCCAACTGATCCATAACATGAAAAACCAAAAAGTCCGTTTTTCATCAAAAGTCATGCTGAAAAAAATGGTGGGAACCGGTTTTAAAGTATGGTGACGTACTATCCAATGGTGCGCATCCAATAAACCAAGTATTAACCAAATCCAAGCGGGGTAAAGGGTTTCAAAAAGCTTTTATCTAAGCCCAACTGATCCATAACATGAAAAACCAAAAAGTCCGTTTTTCATCAAAAGTCATGCTGAAAAAAATGGTGGGAACCGGTTTTAAAGTATGGTGACGTACTATCCAATGGTGCGCATCCAATAAACCAAGTATTAACCAAATCCAAGCGGGGTAAAGGGTTTCAAAAAGCTTTTATCTAAGCCCAACTGATCCATAACATGAAAAACCAAAAAGTCCGTTTTTCATCAAAAGTCATGCTGAAAAAAATGGTGGGAACCGGTTTTAAAGTATGGTGACGTACTATCCAATGGTGCGCATCCAATAAACCAAGTATTAACCAAATCCAAGCGGAGTAAAGGGTTTCAAAAAGCTTTTATCTAAGCCCAACTGATCCATAACATGAAAAACCAAAAAGTCCGTTTTTCATCAAAAGTCATGCTGAAAAAAATGGTGGGAACCGGTTTTAAAGTATGGTGACGTACTATCCAATGGTGCGCATCCAATAAACCAAGTATTAACCAAATCCAAGCGGGGTAAAGGGTTTCACAAAGCTTTTATCTAAGCCCAACTGATCCATAACATGAAAAACCAAAAAGTCCGTTTTTCATCAAAAGTCATGCTGAAAAAAATGGTGGGAACCGGTTTTAAAGTATGGTGACGTACTATCCAATGGTGCGCATCCAATAAACCAAGTATTAACCAAATCCAAGCGGGGTAAAGGGTTTCAAAAAGCTTTTATCTAAGCCCAACTGATCCATAACATGAAAAACCAAAAAGTCCGTTTTTCATCAAAAGTCATGCTGAAAAAAATGGTGGGAACCGGTTTTAAAGTATGGTGACGTACTATCCAATGGTGCGCATCCAATAAACCAAGTATTAACCAAATCCAAGCGGGGTAAAGGGTTTCAAAAAGCTTTTATCTAAGCCCAACTGATCCATAACATGAAGCAGCAGAGAGGGTGAATCCTACAACGTTTTCAGACAAAATTTGATTGAAATCCTAAAACGAGCCGTCCTATAATCTCATTTTAACCAAAAGATGGCGAACCCTACAACGTTTTCAGACAAAAAAAATTGATTGAATCCTTAAAACGATCCGTAGGATTTCGTTGAAATCTACGAAATCTCATTTTAACTAAAAAAATGAAAACGAAGATTTTTACGATTTTTTAATCAATTTTGGTCGCAACTTGTTGTCATCCACCCTCTCTGCTGCTTAGTGATTTCATCACTGGGTTAACAAAAAATAATAAATGATTTTAACCGAATATTTGATCCAGTCCGATACGATATCGTGTCCGAGGATCATGCAAATTTATTGTTGCGAATCCGTGCGGAGTCGACTGAGCATGACTAAAGAAATTTCTAAATTGATTGAAGTCCATATCAGAACACCATGTCTGCCAAATATTTCGTAGCGTATGTGTATCAACGCCGTTGAATACAGAAAGAATATTGCAATTATCTCTGATGACTTTTGGAACCTGAGTGTAGCGTTGAGTGACATATATCACGTCAGTGTTTTTGTGACGCCCCCGGGAAAAGATCCTAGCAGGATTTTTTTGTTTATCCAACATTATATCGTCGTATACGACTAAATTGTTAATATCTCCATCAATATCATCAATACTCGGTGCTTCATCGATATCGGTTATAAAATCAATGGCGTTCTCACCGCTAATTTCTGATGCATTCTCGTTAAAATCTTTTAGCACTTCATAACATCGTTGATCATCTACGCTAGGAGCAATTAAATACAACTTATCCCACTTCATCCATCTCATTATTAAATTGAGCAACAATTGCGTTTTACCGGATCCAGATGGCCCGATTATAATCATCCGGATAGAGTTTGGTAGCGCTGCATGATGCTTAATTGGTTCTCTTGTTTTAGTCGCTGAAAAATCAATTATATCCATATTTCTATACATAAATTATGGATCTATATTGTGTGAAGTGCAAAACGCGTACTGGCACAGATGATGTGACGACAGTTACAACTAAAAATAACCGATCAGCGCTTTCTGGTAAATGCATGCAATGTGGTACAAGGAAATTTAGATTTGTGTCTATGAAATCTGATTTAAAAAAAAACGAGGAGGTGATATCGCAGCCAAATTGGCAAAGCTCCCTGGAACCCCATGGGCAAAGTACCCCGGAGAAAAGCACCTTCCCGGATATAGCTACTGTGGACCGGGAACCAGACTTGATATCAGACTCAATAATCAAAATCAACCCAACCCCGGTGAAGAACCAATAAACGCCATTGATAAGGCCTGTCACCTTCATGATGTTGCTTATAAAAGCAGCAATCTGCAACACAGACATCTAGCAGATGTGAAATTAATTCATGCGTTAAATGCTATTCCTGATAAATCCTTCAAAGAAAAATTGGCTTCATTTTTGATAAAATCGGCTATGAAAAGCAAATTGATGTTAGGTGCCGGTAATTAATAATATGGAATCAATTTATTATTCCCCAAGAGGATACTGGAGGGGTAAATCAGCAGTCCATAAACTCGCTAGCGCTGCAAAAGTGAAAAAAACCACTGCGGCTAATTGGTTATCCAAACAGGCACTATGGCAAATTTATCTACCACCGCCTAAACAAATTCAATTCTCGCATTTTGATGTGACCGCTCCTAATGAAGTTCATCAGGCTGATATATTATTTCTGCCACATGATCGTGGTTACAAATACGCATTAACCGTAGTTGATATTGCAAGTCGATACAAAGAAGCAGAACCGTTAAAAACAAAATCAGCCACTGAAGTCGCTTCTGCATTTGAAAGGATTTATCGACGAGGTCCTCTGCACTGGCCAAATCTATTGCAGGTTGATCCTGGCAAGGAATTTCAGGGTGCAGTATTATCTACAATGAAACATCATAATGTCACCATACGACGAGGGCATACTGCGCTACATCGCGATCAGGCCATTGTAGAACGATTTAATCGGACTCTTGCTGAACGGTTATTTGGATATCAATATGCAAAAGAATTCATTCAAGAAAAGCGATCGCGTGAATGGGTTAAAAGATTACCATCTGTGATTACTGCACTGAATAACGAGATTACTAGAACAATCAACATGAAACCTATCAACGCGATTAAAAAGAAGTCAATACCCGTACAACCACAAAAAGATTTCAAAGAACCAATTCTTCATAGTAATGTCATTGTGAGGTACTTATACGAACCAGGAGAGCTTGAAGGGGGTAGAAAAAGGGCTACTGATCCTATTTGGAGTGTCACTACACACAAGATATCTACTATAACACGATCTACGGGTAGACCTCCAGTCTATAAACTGGATTCAACTGCCCCTCAGCGGGTTTTTACTCGACAACAATTACAAGTGATTCCCGAGGATACTCAATTGCCACCGCATGGTCTTAACTAGCACCGTTGCGTCTATTGCACTCAAGACAAGTCAACATCACATTATTTCTGACATGACCGAGACTGTTATTTTTTCTGTCTACGGTGAATTGGCGAGGATCCTTATCCGAATACTGCCAACGCATTATACAATTGCAACTCGCGCAGTGATTATTCTGTTGTTTCTTCAAAGTGATTATTAATTCAGCATCAATATCAAATTCTCGTTGTTTTTTTTTGTCCTGTTGTTTGTAACCGGAGAGTTTTTTATTAATGATGCTAACATCAATATCACTTATTGTTGTGTCATTATCATCGAAAACAACTCTTCGAAGTTGATTTATTTTTCGTACTCTGGATACTGCGAGATAGACTAAATTCGACCATTCGATGTGATTATCCACCATCCAAACAATTGTATCCGATATAGTCAATCCCTGTGAAGAGTGTATTGTTGCTGCGTATCCTAGAGTCCACGGGGATTTATTAGCACGCAATGCATCTTCAACGACATTGATATCAACCAGCACAATATCATTTAATACGAGAATTTGTTTTTCACTCTGTCCTGGAATATCAACTTCAGTGTTCTGTTTTCGTGTATCCGATGGCCTATAACAAAGGGGTACTGGAAGCGTTGCAAATTTTTCTTTATGCAATTCAAATAACTTCATCTGAAGTGTATCCCTGACTATTTTTCTACTTGCAATTATCAAATCATTTGGTCTCCATGTTTCCCAGAAATCGTTTATTTGAGTTTCTGAAATCACTTCACGCGCTATTTCGCACTGGATTCTATCCGGTTGTAATCTAATTAGCGCTTTGAATTCTCGTAATCGTTCATCAATTGATCTATAATCAGTGGTGATTTCTTCATAGTAGTCTACAAAACCCCTTAGCCATTCATGTGGAGATGCACCGACAAATGGTGGTGGTTGGCCGTGATCACCGCACATGACGACTTTTGTGTTTTTGTTTAACAACCACTCAAGAAATATTTGTAATACATCTAATGACACTGTGCATATTTCATCCCAAATTATGATTTCAGGAATGAATTTATCACCCATACGCTCAGGAGTCCATTTGTCACCCTTCCATCGAAAGAAACTATGGTAAGTACAGGCATTTACCCCTCGCTGTATCATCTCTCTGGCGAGTCTGTGAGTCGGTGTTAGCACAATCATGTTAGTAGAAATACAAGTATTTCCACCACGACGAAATAATTCAATTGCACGAGTTGTCTTTCCTGACCCACCACAACCGTTTAAATAAACTGTTTTATATCTACAGATTGGATCAGATACCGGTGGTGCATTAGAAAATTCTGATTGATTTTCAATACGGTTGCAACAAAGATATTTATCATCCATGGCAACGTCTGCGGATTCACAATACTCATGTAGCATCTCCTTTTTAAATCGCCAACGCCCCCAATTTTCTTCGGGATCTGTGAATTTAGCTACAGCTGATTTGTATTTATTGTGTATATACATCGAATCAGTGGCCACTCTAACCGCGGTATTAGGAAATCTATTTATCATCGAAAATAGATTAATAGAAGCATAGGCTAGCATTGAACTTCTCAAATGTGTGTACTGGGAATTATGTCCATCACAGTAGGTAACAACCGTACCTAATTTCTCACCATTGGATAGAAAAGCATCCTTACGGGATACAAGTTTTCCCTGTTTCATTAAATCCGCTACAAGAAAATCGTATTCAGCGACATCTATGATCAACCGCGAAGAATATTTTGCGTTGTCGTACCGTCCACCTTGAGTGAATTTACCGATTATTCTTCGTCCGAGATCCTTTGCTTGTTCTTTTTTAATTTCAAATAACTTCTTAGACCAATTTATGATTTCTTCTTCATTGAAATCATGGAATTGTTTTCGTAGTTCGTTGATTATACGATCTAGATCGGGTTGTGGTAGCCAAACTTCTTTCTGAGCTCGATAGCATATAATAGCATCGGAAACAATCAACGATATTAGCATACCACAATCAATCATATATCTCAATAGCACTATTGGCATCCAGGCCTTTTCAGATAGGTGTCTACCGAGCCAAACATAACTACACGGATGTAACCCTGTAGCTAATTCGAATGATATCACACGAGCGAATCCGGTTAAATCAAAATCAGGCAATGGTCCATTAATCGCAACACGAGTCATTTCATGTGTTGGGTGTCCAAATCGTTTGAAGTACTCAGCGCATTCCCCATACCCGAGAAAACTTCCGGGATAACACGCGGCTATATCAATTGAAATCATACCATCACGTGAGTATTTCGTATTCCACAATCCTCCATGACCAAATTCGACGCAACTCGATTTAACATCCTCAAGAAAATCACTTCGTGTTGGACGCCATGAGTTTTTTTCTCTTGCGAAGTGAGCTACCACTGATGGAATAGTAAAACTATCCGTGAGTAGTTTTTCATGGAAACTCTCCGGTGAAAAATCATTAGCGATTTTTCTCATTCTGTTATCTAATTCTTCAACGCGATATAATTCACCATTTGGTTTTACAAATTGATCGAATCCTTCATCACTTCTAAGTAACCACACTGACACAGGATCATCCTTACACAACGCATTAATAGCATCAAATAATCTCTCTTCATAGAAAACATCCCCGACGAACTCCTTAGGGATATATTTCACGGTTCGTTCTCGTGGAAATACTGTTACCGCAGGTGTCCACGCGTGTTTGTTATGATCAATAATCTGTATTGGTGCTCCATTTTTGTTATATTTCGGTTCGTATAAAACCTCTCCGGTTATCGTCATAACTGTTATTGGAAATCTTAATGATGTTTCTAACTTAGCTATATCAGAAATCTTTGCACCGTTCTGTTTCACTGTCAGTTCCCACTCGGTTATTTTTTTTCGTCTTAGATCAGTTAGTTTATTTCCTCGGGATGCATTTGTGAAGTGCTCCATTACCCGTGTTGCTACACAATTAAGCCCTGACGAATATTTCATAGGAGCTAGTTTTGCGATATCGGGTTTATCATTTAACGGATATAGCCCATAAACCATTGCTGTTACGGGATAAGATCTTTCGTAGTATGGTTTGTCAATGCCGGTTAGAATCCCTGGTTTGGAATCTCTACTCACAATGACAGCTTTTTTATTCTTGAGGATTGGTTCAAATTTATCCCTAATAATCCATTTGCCATCGACTTCAATAATGAATTTGATTCGGAAAAAATACCGTTTTTCCCCAACATGTGAAATTATCACTGCTGCTTTTTCATCATTCATGGTAGCGTCAACAACACCATCAATTCGAAATGTTGACCAACAATAGGATGCTCCATCACGCTTAAATTCATTGAAACAATCTCTGATTTTATTAATCATGGCTTTATCAAGAATTTTATTCTTTGGTGTATCAGAGACTATATCGAGATTGAATTGAGCATCCTTCCAGGGTAATTTCTTGGACGCTTTTGAAATCCGAAGGATTTTGGGTTTATCGAGATTAAATTTGTTACGTTTTTTTGGTCTATCGAGATTAAATCTAGGACTGATTTTCAATAATCTCTTAAACTCTTTCATGTTTCCGTCTCTTGGACGTTTGATACGTTTTTTTGGTCTATCGAGATTAAATCTAGGACTGATTTTCAATAATCTCTTAAACTCTTTCATGTTTCCGTCTCTTGGACGTTTGATACGTTTTTTGGGTCTATCGAGATTAAATCTAGGATTGATTTTTAATAATCTCTTAAACTCTTTCATGTTTCCGTCTCTTGGACGTTTGATACGTTTTTTGGGTCTATCGAGATTAAATCTAGGATTGATTTTTAATAATCTCTTAAACTCTTTATCAACATTGAATTCAGCATTTTTCGAAGGCGTTTTCCTTAATTCGCTCATTCTATAATTAAAACAAGCATTTAAATGAAAGATTTTTATATAATGAATCACTGCAAGTGGCTTATGATTGGATCAGTAATCCCGTGTAACAAATCATGCAGAAGTGAGTTTTGTGGGTATCATATGCAAAGCTTTCGTCGTGGAAGCCTTGGTCCGTTACCCTGTATTCTATGTGGAGTTGGGGTTAGGGGGAAATCACGGTTGTGTTTGAATTGCGGTGGTAAGCGATACAGGGAATTGAAGCGTTATTATGATAAAAGAATAAAAAATGGACAATCAATCAGAAATTATGACCCTGACGCTGACAAAGTCAGTATTCTTGACGCTGACAAAGTCAGTATTCTTGACGCTGACAAAGTCAGTATCAGGGATAAAATCATAAGAACTCCTCAAGACTACATCGAAAGATTTATCATTAAACCAAACAATGAATTAGACAAACAATAGTATTATATATACGAATGAACCAAGAATTCAGACAACATCCTGTGATCACAAATTATGAAGCATCCAGTGATGGTGTTGTAAGAAACCGCAGACTGAAGAAACCAGTTGGGTGGGATAATGGTATGGGGTATTTGATGTTTGGTGCTGGAAAGAAGAAATATCTCAATCATCGTTTCGTGTACGAGTGTTTCCATGGATTGATCGAGGATGATTCTGTCATTGATCATATCGATTCTAATCCGAAAAACAATTCTTTATCAAATCTGCAGGCTGTTACACAAAGTGAGAATACCGAACGAGGGGGGACTGGGAAATACTCGAAAAAAGCGAGACCTGTGAAATCTTTGAATACGATAACTAACGAAGAAAAAATATTTCAATCATTATATGAAGCCGGTAGGCACTTCGATATTTGTCCACCCTCAGTACGATATGTTGCAGAGGGGGTTTATCGATCTGCGTTTTCAAAAAATCGCGGACAGAAAATTAAATTTAGTTACGTCTAATACGTCATATTTTTCATTTAGAAATATGTCATTGCTATAGAATAATGAATTCTGAAAACATGAATAGCATCATATCCGAGATTTCAAAATTGAAAGGTTGGGATATTGAACTATCAGATGGGTTAAATCCTGATCAAATCATGTCTGATTTTCAGGATATAGAATACGGAGTTAACAACAATAAATACATGCTGCCAAAGAAATATGCACTCATCAAAAGAATTCAGAATTCTATTAAGGACTCTCTCGCATTCTCCAGTGACGTAAGTGTGTTCGCTCCGTTATATACCATCGTAGAACGAATACGAAAAGAATTGGGGTACGAATACGAATTGAAAAAGGAGGTTAATTCTAAAGTTAGAAACCTACGGGCGTTAATTCAAGAAAATGAACAATTTTGATTGACCAACCATTTATCATTATTTGATTGCCCGACCATTAATCATTATTTGATTGTGACCGTCCCTCATAGAGATTTTAATTTTTTTTAGCATTTTTTGATTGATAATGTCAGAAACAGTGAATAAAAAATTGATGGCTGGTTCGGATTGATCAAAAATAGAATGGCGAAAGTCACAGTATTATTATTATTTATAGCAATTATGTGACTTTCGCCATCATTGATAGAAGCCGTTATAGGATGAAATAACACTTCCATGACCATCCGATGGTGTTAGGTCGGGATTGAAAAATTGTTTTACAATTGAAAAATTGTTTCTGATTTCAAATAATGGTCAATGAAGCATTAACAACCCGATTGGCTCGTGAACGATTAGATGCAATTAAGAGATTTGTACCAATTCGTGACTCTGTACGGAATAAACTACAACAACGACAACAAGCGCAGACTGACTTTTCTGTGTCAAGTGAACAACTGTTTTCTCCGATAACAAGTGCGACCAAAGATGTGAAAAAGCTAACTGAAGCAGCGATATATGGAGATATTCCTGAGCGAGAACGAGTAAAGAAGGCGCCGCTGCTTGATACGCTTGAAAAGATAGCAGCAGAGGCCGGACAAACACGCGCAGGAATACAACAGCTATCCAGTGATATAAAAACTCAACGCGAGTATGAACGACTAGCTGATATTGATGATTCTGCGCCTGAAACTCAAAGAGTTTCTACACCTGAACCACAACCTGTTGATGTCGTCACCCCAAGAGGTATCCCCTTTATAGACAAACTCACCGAAGAAGCTATAACAAGAATAAAAAAACCTCAATTGGAGAAACTCAAGGATTATACGACCTTTGGTGATTTCGCCGCCAAAAGCTTTGATTCTAAAAAGGACTTTTTAAAAGACGAGTATAAAAACAGTAGAATAAGCCGAGACGACTGGGTTAATTGGTTGTATAAAACGAATAAGGGGATTACTGGTAATTTGAAAAAGGATACAGTTGAGTACAGAACTTTTAAAATAGGAGTTGATAGTTATGGTATACAAAAACAACAAGAACGAGGCCGACAAAGGCAATTACTTGATGATAGTGAAGGCGCAACTGGTACAACTAAGGAAACAAGCGGAAAAGGATATTCGATTGGAAATCCAAATGATGTCTTTGACTCTACCACGACATGTCCTGGTAGTGTTATCAATGATATATCACGATTAGAAGTTCTTGTAGGAGGTTTCCGAGCTGGAAATAACTCACCGGAAATAATTAATGAAGCAGCTGATATCTGTAGACGATTATTTCAGGGTGGTATCATGGATATCAGCACATATCGAGATTTCATTGGCGAGTTAGTAGACGGTGAAACCGTCCATGGTTATCATAGTGACTGAATCGATTAGATAAATAACAATTGAAAAATTGTTTCTGATTTAAAATAATGATCATACACTACAATCATGATAAACCAACCCCCGTCTACGTAGTTAATTCACGGTTTCCGGTTTATAGAGCATACTACGGAGATGGTTTAGGCAATACCATTGCAGGGTTATTTGCGAGAATGGCTCCAAAAGTGATGCCGTTAGCTAAACAACTAGGAATGAAAGCCATTGATGTTATTCGTGATAAGGGTATTGGTGCTGTTGGAGATCTTGCTGGAAAAGCGTTTTCAACTGCGAAGAATAAAATAACATCATTAGTGAGACGAAAAAAGAAACCGGTACCGTTACCGTCTACAGCAGAAATGCCTGCAAGTGTTAGTAGAATTATAAATAACGCAGTAGATGAAAAATTAGCGTCGATGGTGACTCCCTTGATAAATCAAGAGGACCAAAATAACATGATAGCAAACATGATAGCAGGAAGTGGCTTTAAAAAAACACGACGATGAAATGGGAAATCGCGATTTAGACTCTGATAAATAGAATAAAATGTTCAAAAGGTCACCTGATCCAGCATTTGATATAGACGCCCCAGTTGGCAAGGATGATTCTGTACGCGATTTTCAATTTTATTCTTATCACGCAGTACAACCAGATCTCCGATCGCGAATTGAACTTCAAGTTCATGATACCAGTAAATACTTCCTACCGTGTGAGGCATTTATCGAAATCGAAGGAGAACTTGTAACAAATGTTGCAGCTGATACCCCATATGACATAAACCCAACTACACGAGTTGGTTTTGTTAATAACGGCATAATGGCGTTATTTGAAAGCGCTAGATATCTCATTGATGGAAAAGAAATTGAATCCATTGACCGTGAAGTTGATGTTGCAACAACAATAATTGGGTTAGCGAGATATTCTGATGATTATTCAAGATCAGCGGGTCCATCTATGATGTTTTCTAAGGATATCACTGATCACCCTGAACACAACCAGTATTCTAGAGTCAAGGCAACACAAGCTACCGCAGTTGATCCAGCACCAGCCGGATATACAAGACCAGCTGGTACTTTTGATGTCATAAATAATATCATTAACTACAACCTAGGGTTTGCAACACGTGTAGCAACGTTGCAAGGACAGCGTCGACAATTTTCATGTGCAATTCCACTGCATCATATATTCGGATTCTGTAGAAATGTCCGAAAAGTTATTTATGGAGCTAAACACACAGTAGCGCTTGTACGAAAGGGTACTGATAATGATGCAATATGGCATGATGCTGGTGTTGCTGATGGTAAAGTCATTTTAACAAAACTAGCATTGTGGATGCCAGTGTTAACTCCATCAATCACAGCAGAAGAAAAATTGTTGTCATTTATGGAACAAGGAGGAAAATCATTGTTGAGTTGGTTATCAGTGACCACTGATATCAAACAGGATAATGTTGATGATATATTTACTTGGCATCTGGCATCAAAACAAGGAGTTTCAGCTCCACGTCATATATTTGTGGCGTTACAGAATAATGCACGAGTTGGTAATCAAGAACGAAGCCATATGATATTTGATCAGTTAGGTGTTAGAGAGGTCTCACTGAGAATAAACGGACAACAGGAACCATCTGAAGATGTACAACTTGATTACACTCACAACCATATTGCACGTGTATATCATAACCTGTTGTCATTTATGGCACGTGATCTAAATGTGGATACTGGTTTGCAAATATCACAATTGGATTTTAAAAGCCTCTATCCGATCTATTACTTCTCACTGGAACATCTCGATTTGATGAGACAATCTGTCGTTGATATACACTTTAGAGCCCGTGTAACCCGTCCTGGTGGTATTGCTAATTATAGAGCGGTTGCTGTCATTCTCAGTGATAAATCAATGCTACTTGAAGGTGTTGGTGGAAGAATGAGAGTGGTAGATGCACCAGTGGAAAACATGTAATTGAAATTGTAAACGATTTAGAATCAATCAATTATGTATAATGTCATATAGTGTTATTAGTGTTGCGTTAACTCCTGGTCAAATCAAAAAATTGCAATCAGAATCGGCTAAAAAATGTGGAACCACAATCACGTTGAAACCCAACCAAATGACTGGTGGTGCAAATAAATTATCGCTGACAACTCGTCAGGTGAAACATTTCAATGATGCACTAGTAGCAAAAAAGGGTGTTCAGATTACTCTTTCTGCGGCTGCTATCAAAAATATGATTAAAACAGGCGGTATATTTCCGTTGTTAGCTGCGATACCAGCATTGATTGCAGCAGCAGCCCCAGCGGTGGCTAAGGCGGCAGCGTTAGGAGCCGTTGGTACTGCAGCAGGAATGGCACTACAGAAAGCAACTGGGAAAGGATATAAAAAAAAGGGACGATCCGTTCACGGATTGGGTCTAAGACTACCAGGAACCCCGTATTCGTGGTACAGCGGAAAGGGTCTAAGACTACCAGGAACGATTTATTAATTCAGAAATCTTCGATTTCCGAACCGATGGTTCCCATGTCCAATTTTGATTTACTCGATGCTGCTAAAAAACTCGCGATTAAAAACTTCAGAGGTGTCTTTATGAAAGATCAATTACCACATCAACCAAACAGCGTTGAAACCGGTATTATTAATCTCGATAACAGCACCGGACCCGGAACTCACTGGGTTGCATACGCTATTGATCCACGTGGGATTGTCTATTTTGATTCATATGGATTAGCCCCACCAAAAGAGTTTTTGCGTTATATAAAAACCCTTCCAATGAAGACTTGGTATTCTACGCTACCAACACAAACGATGATTGACCCACCAATATGTGGCAGCGAAGTATTAAATGTCCTTGATGCTATTTCTAACTCCTTGAGTAACCCAAGCGGAAAACCACCACATGTTGTCGTGAATGAATACACTAGTAATCGCTGGCAACGACGAAGTCGTCAAAAACGATTTTAAAGAGAGAAAGAGTTTTACAATAACATGATTGATATTTGGGGGAGATCTTTGAAACCCAAACCCGATGGCACTGCACCACCTGATTCTGTCAAGGATGTAAAAAAACTAATCAAAGATGAAATAGCTGAGACGTTGAACTTAACAAATGTTGATCCTAATGAAATAGTTGTATTTCAAGACAAACAGGGTAAATTGAAAACCAGTAATATTTCTCTGGATGATATTTTGGTTAAACAACAAAACGCAATCGAAAATACTATCGCGCTTTTTTCCGATCAGGGTAAACTCAAACCGGGTGTAATCGTTTCGACGATTACAGATCGATTAAAAACTCTCAACGATGAGTTAAACAATTCTCTGTTTGTACTAAAAACACTTGAATCTAAAATTGAAGAAAACGGAAAACAGTTTATATCATTTCGTAGAAATATCATTGATAAATTTATTGGAACCCAGTTGGATAAAATTGAAATAAAACTCCCTGATATTAAAAAATCCATCGATGAGACGAAAAACTTCATCGAAGCCGTCAAAGGTGATTTTTCGAGGATGATAACAATCATTGAAAAAACAAAAATTCCTCATGAGAAAACCAACAACGTGGTATACACAATCCAACACGGATCATTTGAGTGGACACCTACAAACAACAAATTAAATATCACTGCAACCGTTAAGGGTATTTATCGATTAACACTAGTAACACCATTAACTCAATTTAATATATCATCGTCGAGTTCATCCGGGGTTAATAATACGATTTCAACGATCATCGACAAGGATACAACTGAAAAGTTCACTATAACAGCTACTGATAAAAATTTGATTGGGGTTTCAGTAACCTGGTATGTGGAATTCGTAGCGGATTTAAGTAAATAACTAAATTGAAAGGATTTCACAATTGAAAACGCTAGCTTTTTTAAAATAACAATGATTTCATCAACACAATGTCGCTATGATCAGGTCAGAGAATTTCAGAATAGACTCAAAACCCTCACTGAGGAGTATCAAATAAAAATAAAAAAATACCGACGAAGAATCACCGCAATTGATATTATTATGTACTCGGTGTCAAGCGTTCTCACTGGCGCCGGAATAATACTTGCATCGGTTACAATGATTGCCCCGGTCGTAGTTCCAATTTGCATTTCTGCGGTGGCTACAATCGGGGGTATATCAACCGGGATAGCAAAAAAGATATCATCATGCAGCCAGAGTAAACTGCAGAATTACTTACTTCAATTTCATATTGCATCAACCGCATATTCGCAGTTATCCCTGATGATATCGTCGTCACTCGATAATACGATTATATCAGATTGTGAATTCTCAGAGATGGTCAGTATTTTTAATTCTACAATATCGAAATTAGAGCAACAACATGAGTATAATAACAATGACAACACCGATGGAATCAGAAAACACGAACCCAAAAAACAAAATGATCTCAATAATATCAACATTACCAGATTGTGAGTTCTCGGTGATGGTCAGTATTTATGATTCCTCGATACCAAAATTAGAAATAAATCATGAGTATAATAACAATGACAACACCGCAGGAATTACTTCAACGAATAGTGGAGAACACGAACCCAGTACAAACAAGCATGATATCAATAACATCAACGAATCCAGAATTCAGTGTGAATTTCCCCTCTCCGGTCCCAGTGAAGGAGATAGCGCTAGCAAAATTACGAGTATACCACAGTTGGCCTAATATCAGATCAAAATCATTTGGTGGTCAACAACCCAATAATTCTTTAGTGTTTGCAAATAAGAATAAAGACGACGGAACCCCAGACTGGAAAGTTGTTTCGATACCAACAGGGTCATACCAAATCGAACAAATCAATGATGAATTCGCGCGTAGAATAAAATCGATTACTGGAGTAGAGTCAAAAATAGCTATAACAGTTCATGAACCGACGCTATCATCTGCCATTGAAATAAACTCAGAAGGATACGTCGTAGATATCTATCAGAGTTCTATTAGAACCGTATTAGGATGGCCTGAATTACCACCAGGGGGAAAAACCGTTGATTTACCAGAACCACAAAAAACTGATTATATCACCGACAGAATAAAACCTGATAATCCAATAAAGAGTTATAAAGAATACAGGATACCTACAGATTTTTTTTATTTCGGATACTACGCAATTAGAAAAGAAGAGGATGGATATCATTTTGTTAACGAACCTGAAATCATTAAAAATTTCACAGCAATGAATAATGATTTATCGCTGTTGTTAATATCTCTTAAATCCGGCTCTCTCACCCGAGATGAATTTATCAGCGTCGTAGAAACATGCAACAAAATTATCGACGATATGGAAGTATTTAACCTAAAAATCATTCAAGTGGTATTAGGTGACAGTAATCCCACATCGAGAACAACATTTGCATCAGAATATAAAATCCGCGTTGAAGATATCCCCACATTCAAACTACCGGGATATAACGTACCGGAACTAAAAAAACTTCTCAGTGACACCATCGATGTTGGTTTTAAAATAATTCATGATACGTGGAAAAAAACAGCATCAGGGGAAATAAAAATCCTCAAACATAATAATGACCCAGATGGTGGCGGCAGGCATATCGCTCCGTTCAACGTGAATATTTCATCGGTGATTGCGCTCAATTTAGTATGTGATGTTATCGAAGGAAGCTATCAAATTAATCTCGAACGATCAAATCAAGCTCAGCAAGGATATATTCTTTATTCGTTTGCACCAACAGCTCCTCCAGGATTTTTAATAATTGAGTCTCCGGTTAATCCTGTCTACATGCGATGCCATAATAATTCATTAACCAGAATTAATTTCAAACTCACCGACCAGTCAAAAAATCTAATTGATCTACAAGAAGAGGTGTTAGCGATTAGTCTGTTTGTGAAATCCTAAAGACTGGTTAAAATCATTTATTATTTTTCGTTAACCCAGTGATGAAATCACTAAGCAGCAGAGAGGGTGGATGACAACAAGTTGCGACCAAAATTGATTAAAAAATCGTAAAAATCTTCGTTTTCATTTTTTTAGTTAAAATGAGATTTCGTAGATTTCAACGAAATCCTACGGATCGTTTTAAGGATTCAATCAATTTTTTTTGTCTGAAAACGTTGTAGGGTTCGCCATCTTTTGGTTAAAATGAGATTATAGGACGGCTCGTTTTAGGATTTCAATCAAATTTTGTCTGAAAACGTTGTAGGATTCACCCTCTCTGCTGCTCATGAAAAACCAAAAAGTCCGTTTTTCATCAAAAGTCATGCTGAAAAAAATGGTGGGAACCGGTTTTAAAGTATGGTGACGTACTATCCAATGGTGCGCATCCAATAAACCAAGTATTAACCAAATCCAAGCGGGGTAAAGGGTTTCAAAAAGCTTTTATCTAAGCCCAACTGATCCATAACATGAAAAACCAAAAAGTCCGTTTTTCATCAAAAGTCATGCTGAAAAAAATGGTGGGAACCGGTTTTAAAGTATGGTGACGTACTATCCAATGGTGCGCATCCAATAAACCAAGTATTAACCAAATCCAAGCGGGGTAAAGGGTTTCAAAAAGCTTTTATCTAAGCAAAACTGATCCATAACATGAAAAACCAAAAAGTCCGTTTTTCATCAAAAGTCATGCTGAAAAAAATGGTGGGAACCGGTTTTAAAGTATGGTGACGTACTATCCAATGGTGCGCATCCAATAAACCAAGTATTAACCAAATCCAAGCGGGGTAAAGGGTTTCAAAAAGCTTTTATCTAAGCCCAACTGATCCATAACATGAAAAACCAAAAAGTCCGTTTTTCATCAAAAGTCATGCTGAAAAAAATGGTGGGAACCGGTTTTAAAGTATGGTGACGTACTATCCAATGGTGCGCATCCAATAAACCAAGTATTAACCAAATCCAAGCGGGGTAAAGGGTTTCAAAAAGCTTTTATCTAAGCCCAACTGATCCATAACATGAAAAACCAAAAAGTCCGTTTTTCATCAAAAGTCATGCTGAAAAAAATGGTGGGAACCGGTTTTAAAGTATGGTGACGTACTATCTAATGGTGCGCATCCAATAAACCAAGTATTAACCAAATCCAAGCGGGGTAAAGGGTTTCAAAAAGCTTTTATCTAAGCCCAACTGATCCATAACATGAAAAACCAAAAAGTCCGTTTTTCATCAAAAGTCATGCTGAAAAAAATGGTGGGAACCGGTTTTAAAGTATGGTGACGTACTATCCAATGGTGCGCATCCAATAAACCAAGTATTAACCAAATCCAAGCGGGGTAAAGGGTTTCAAAAAGCTTTTATCTAAGCCCAACTGATCCATAACATGAAAAACCAAAAAGTCCGTTTTTCATCAAAAGTCATGCTGAAAAAAATGGTGGGAACCGGTTTTAAAGTATGGTGACGTACTATCCAATGGTGCGCATCCAATAAACCAAGTATTAACCAAATCCAAGCGGGGTAAAGGGTTTCAAAAAGCTTTTATCTAAGCCCAACTGATCCATAACATGAAAAACCAAAAAGTCCGTTTTTCATCAAAAGTCATGCTGAAAAAAATGGTGGGAACCGGTTTTAAAGTATGGTGACGTACTATCCAATGGTGCGCATCCAATAAACCAAGTATTAACCAAATCCAAGCGGGGTAAAGGGTTTCAAAAAGCTTTTATCTAAGCCCAACTGATCCATAACATGAAAAACCAAAAAGTCCGTTTTTCATCAAAAGTCATGCTGAAAAAAATGGTGGGAACCGGTTTTAAAGTATGGTGACGTACTATCCAATGGTGCGCATCCAATAAACCAAGTATTAACCAAATCCAAGCGGGGTAAAGGGTTTCAAAAAGCTTTTATCTAAGCCCAACTGATCCATAACATGAAAAACCAAAAAGTCCGTTTTTCATCAAAAGTCATGCTGAAAAAAATGGTGGGAACCGGTTTTAAAGTATGGTGACGTACTATCCAATGGTGCGCATCCAATAAACCAAGTATTAACCAAATCCAAGCGGGGTAAAGGGTTTCAAAAAGCTTTTATCTAAGCCCAACTGATCCATAACATGAAAAACCAAAAAGTCCGTTTTTCATCAAAAGTCATGCTGAAAAAAATGGTGGGAACCGGTTTTAAAGTATGGTGACGTACTATCCAATGGTGCGCATCCAATAAACCAAGTATTAACCAAATCCAAGCGGGGTAAAGGGTTTCAAAAAGCTTTTATCTAAGCCCAACTGATCCATAACATGAAAAACCAAAAAGTCCGTTTTTCATCAAAAGTCATGCTGAAAAAAATGGTGGGAACCGGTTTTAAAGTATGGTGACGTACTATCCAATGGTGCGCATCCAATAAACCAAGTATTAACCAAATCCAAGCGGGGTAAAGGGTTTCAAAAAGCTTTTATCTAAGCCCAACTGATCCATAACATGAAAAACCAAAAAGTCCGTTTTTCATCAAAAGTCATGCTGAAAAAAATGGTGGGAACCGGTTTTAAAGTATGGTGACGTACTATCCAATGGTGCGCATCCAATAAACCAAGTATTAACCAAATCCAAGCGGGGTAAAGGGTTTGAAAAAGCTTTTATCTAAGCCCAACTGATCCATAACATGAAAAACCAAAAAGTCCGTTTTTCATCAAAAGTCATGCTGAAAAAAATGGTGGGAACCGGTTTTAAAGTATGGTGACGTACTATCCAATGGTGCGCATCCAATAAACCAAGTATTAACCAAATCCAAGCGGGGTAAAGGGTTTCAAAAAGCTTTTATCTAAGCCCAACTGATCCATAACATGAAAAACCAAAAAGTCCGTTTTTCATCAAAAGTCATGCTGAAAAAAATGGTGGGAACCGGTTTTAAAGTATGGTGACGTACTATCCAATGGTGCGCATCCAATAAACCAAGTATTAACCAAATCCAAGCGGGGTAAAGGGTTTCAAAAAGCTTTTATCTAAGCCCAACTGATCCATAACATGAAAAACCAAAAAGTCCGTTTTTCATCAAAAGTCATGCTGAAAAAAATGGTGGGAACCGGTTTTAAAGTATGGTGACGTACTATCCAATGGTGCGCATCCAATAAACCAAGTATTAACCAAATCCAAGCGGGGTAAAGGGTTTCAAAAAGCTTTTATCTAAGCCCAACTGATCCATAACATGAAAAACCAAAAAGTCCGTTTTTCATCAAAAGTCATGCTGAAAAAAATGGTGGGAACCGGTTTTAAAGTATGGTGACGTACTATCCAATGGTGCGCATCCAATAAACCAAGTATTAACCAAATCCAAGCGGGGTAAAGGGTTTCAAAAAGCTTTTATCTAAGCCCAACTGATCCATAACATGAAAAACCAAAAAGTCCGTTTTTCATCAAAAGTCATGCTGAAAAAAATGGTGGGAACCGGTTTTAAAGTATGGTGACGTACTATCCAATGGTGCGCATCCAATAAACCAAGTATTAACCAAATCCAAGCGGGGTAAAGGGTTTCAAAAAGCTTTTATCTAAGCCCAACTGATCCATAACATGAAAAACCAAAAAGTCCGTTTTTCATCAAAAGTCATGCTGAAAAAAATGGTGGGAACCGGTTTTAAAGTATGGTGACGTACTATCCAATGGTGCGCATCCAATAAACCAAGTATTAACCAAATCCAAGCGGGGTAAAGGGTTTCAAAAAGCTTTTATCTAAGCCCAACTGATCCATAACATGAAAAACCAAAAAGTCCGTTTTTCATCAAAAGTCATGCTGAAAAAAATGGTGGGAACCGGTTTTAAAGTATGGTGACGTACTATCCAATGGTGCGCATCCAATAAACCAAGTATTAACCAAATCCAAGCGGGGTAAAGGGTTTCAAAAAGCTTTTATCTAAGCCCAACTGATCCATAACATGAAAAACCAAAAAGTCCGTTTTTCATCAAAAGTCATGCTGAAAAAAATGGTGGGAACCGGTTTTAAAGTATGGTGACGTACTATCCAATGGTGCGCATCCAATAAACCAAGTATTAACCAAATCCAAGCGGGGTAAAGGGTTTCAAAAAGCTTTTATCTAAGCCCAACTGATCCATAACATGAAAAACCAAAAAGTCCGTTTTTCATCAAAAGTCATGCTGAAAAAAATGGTGGGAACCGGTTTTAAAGTATGGTGACGTACTATCCAATGGTGCGCATCCAATAAACCAAGTATTAACCAAATCCAAGCGGGGTAAAGGGTTTCAAAAAGCTTTTATCTAAGCCCAACTGATCCATAACATGAAAAACCAAAAAGTCCGTTTTTCATCAAAAGTCATGCTGAAAAAAATGGTGGGAACCGGTTTTAAAGTATGGTGACGTACTATCCAATGGTGCGCATCCAATAAACCAAGTATTAACCAAATCCAAGCGGGGTAAAGGGTTTCAAAAAGCTTTTATCTAAGCCCAACTGATCCATAACATGAAAAACCAAAAAGTCCGTTTTTCATCAAAAGTCATGCTGAAAAAAATGGTGGGAACCGGTTTTAAAGTATGGTGACGTACTATCCAATGGTGCGCATCCAATAAACCAAGTATTAACCAAATCCAAGCGGGGTAAAGGGTTTCAAAAAGCTTTTATCTAAGCCCAACTGATCCATAACATGAAAAACCAAAAAGTCCGTTTTTCATCAAAAGTCATGCTGAAAAAAATGGTGGGAACCGGTTTTAAAGTATGGTGACGTACTATCCAATGGTGCGCATCCAATAAACCAAGTATTAACCAAATCCAAGCGGGGTAAAGGGTTTCAAAAAGCTTTTATCTAAGCCCAACTGATCCATAACATGAAAAACCAAAAAGTCCGTTTTTCATCAAAAGTCATGCTGAAAAAAATGGTGGGAACCGGTTTTAAAGTATGGTGACGTACTATCCAATGGTGCGCATCCAATAAACCAAGTATTAACCAAATCCAAGCGGGGTAAAGGGTTTCAAAAAGCTTTTATCTAAGCCCAACTGATCCATAACATGAAAAACCAAAAAGTCCGTTTTTCATCAAAAGTCATGCTGAAAAAAATGGTGGGAACCGGTTTTAAAGTATGGTGACGTACTATCCAATGGTGCGCATCCAATAAACCAAGTATTAACCAAATCCAAGCGGGGTAAAGGGTTTCAAAAAGCTTTTATCTAAGCCCAACTGATCCATAACATGAAAAACCAAAAAGTCCGTTTTTCATCAAAAGTCATGCTGAAAAAAATGGTGGGAACCGGTTTTAAAGTATGGTGACGTACTATCCAATGGTGCGCATCCAATAAACCAAGTATTAACCAAATCCAAGCGGGGTAAAGGGTTTCAAAAAGCTTTTATCTAAGCCCAACTGATCCATAACATGAAAAACCAAAAAGTCCGTTTTTCATCAAAAGTCATGCTGAAAAAAATGGTGGGAACCGGTTTTAAAGTATGGTGACGTACTATCCAATGGTGCGCATCCAATAAACCAAGTATTAACCAAATCCAAGCGGGGTAAAGGGTTTCAAAAAGCTTTTATCTAAGCCCAACTGATCCATAACATGAAAAACCAAAAAGTCCGTTTTTCATCAAAAGTCATGCTGAAAAAAATGGTGGGAACCGGTTTTAAAGTATGGTGACGTACTATCCAATGGTGCGCATCCAATAAACCAAGTATTAACCAAATCCAAGCGGGGTAAAGGGTTTCAAAAAGCTTTTATCTAAGCCCAACTGATCCATAACATGAAAAACCAAAAAGTCCGTTTTTCATCAAAAGTCATGCTGAAAAAAATGGTGGGAACCGGTTTTAAAGTATGGTGACGTACTATCCAATGGTGCGCATCCAATAAACCAAGTATTAACCAAATCCAAGCGGGGTAAAGGGTTTCAAAAAGCTTTTATCTAAGCCCAACTGATCCATAACATGAAAAACCAAAAAGTCCGTTTTTCATCAAAAGTCATGCTGAAAAAAATGGTGGGAACCGGTTTTAAAGTATGGTGACGTACTATCCAATGGTGCGCATCCAATAAACCAAGTATTAACCAAATCCAAGCGGGGTAAAGGGTTTCAAAAAGCTTTTATCTAAGCCCAACTGATCCATAACATGAAAAACCAAAAAGTCCGTTTTTCATCAAAAGTCATGCTGAAAAAAATGGTGGGAACCGGTTTTAAAGTATGGTGACGTACTATCCAATGGTGCGCATCCAATAAACCAAGTATTAACCAAATCCAAGCGGGGTAAAGGGTTTCAAAAAGCTTTTATCTAAGCCCAACTGATCCATAACATGAAAAACCAAAAAGTCCGTTTTTCATCAAAAGTCATGCTGAAAAAAATGGTGGGAACCGGTTTTAAAGTATGGTGACGTACTATCCAATGGTGCGCATCCAATAAACCAAGTATTAACCAAATCCAAGCGGGGTAAAGGGTTTCAAAAAGCTTTTATCTAAGCCCAACTGATCCATAACATGAAAAACCAAAAAGTCCGTTTTTCATCAAAAGTCATGCTGAAAAAAATGGTGGGAACCGGTTTTAAAGTATGGTGACGTACTATCCAATGGTGCGCATCCAATAAACCAAGTATTAACCAAATCCAAGCGGGGTAAAGGGTTTCAAAAAGCTTTTATCTAAGCCCAACTGATCCATAACATGAAAAACCAAAAAGTCCGTTTTTCATCAAAAGTCATGCTGAAAAAAATGGTGGGAACCGGTTTTAAAGTATGGTGACGTACTATCCAATGGTGCGCATCCAATAAACCAAGTATTAACCAAATCCAAGCGGGGTAAAGGGTTTCAAAAAGCTTTTATCTAAGCCCAACTGATCCATAACATGAAAAACCAAAAAGTCCGTTTTTCATCAAAAGTCATGCTGAAAAAAATGGTGGGAACCGGTTTTAAAGTATGGTGACGTACTATCCAATGGTGCGCATCCAATAAACCAAGTATTAACCAAATCCAAGCGGGGTAAAGGGTTTCAAAAAGCTTTTATCTAAGCCCAACTGATCCATAACATGAAAAACCAAAAAGTCCGTTTTTCATCAAAAGTCATGCTGAAAAAAATGGTGGGAACCGGTTTTAAAGTATGGTGACGTACTATCCAATGGTGCGCATCCAATAAACCAAGTATTAACCAAATCCAAGCGGGGTAAAGGGTTTCAAAAAGCTTTTATCTAAGCCCAACTGATCCATAACATGAAAAACCAAAAAGTCCGTTTTTCATCAAAAGTCATGCTGAAAAAAATGGTGGGAACCGGTTTTAAAGTATGGTGACGTACTATCCAATGGTGCGCATCCAATAAACCAAGTATTAACCAAATCCAAGCGGGGTAAAGGGTTTCAAAAAGCTTTTATCTAAGCCCAACTGATCCATAACATGAAAAACCAAAAAGTCCGTTTTTCATCAAAAGTCATGCTGAAAAAAATGGTGGGAACCGGTTTTAAAGTATGGTGACGTACTATCCAATGGTGCGCATCCAATAAACCAAGTATTAACCAAATCCAAGCGGGGTAAAGGGTTTCAAAAAGCTTTTATCTAAGCCCAACTGATCCATAACATGAAAAACCAAAAAGTCCGTTTTTCATCAAAAGTCATGCTGAAAAAAATGGTGGGAACCGGTTTTAAAGTATGGTGACGTACTATCCAATGGTGCGCATCCAATAAACCAAGTATTAACCAAATCCAAGCGGGGTAAAGGGTTTCAAAAAGCTTTTATCTAAGCCCAACTGATCCATAACATGAAAAACCAAAAAGTCCGTTTTTCATCAAAAGTCATGCTGAAAAAAATGGTGGGAACCGGTTTTAAAGTATGGTGACGTACTATCCAATGGTGCGCATCCAATAAACCAAGTATTAACCAAATCCAAGCGGGGTAAAGGGTTTCAAAAAGCTTTTATCTAAGCCCAACTGATCCATAACATGAAAAACCAAAAAGTCCGTTTTTCATCAAAAGTCATGCTGAAAAAAATGGTGGGAACCGGTTTTAAAGTATGGTGACGTACTATCCAATGGTGCGCATCCAATAAACCAAGTATTAACCAAATCCAAGCGGGGTAAAGGGTTTCAAAAAGCTTTTATCTAAGCCCAACTGATCCATAACATGAAAAACCAAAAAGTCCGTTTTTCATCAAAAGTCATGCTGAAAAAAATGGTGGGAACCGGTTTTAAAGTATGGTGACGTACTATCCAATGGTGCGCATCCAATAAACCAAGTATTAACCAAATCCAAGCGGGGTAAAGGGTTTCAAAAAGCTTTTATCTAAGCCCAACTGATCCATAACATGAAAAACCAAAAAGTCCGTTTTTCATCAAAAGTCATGCTGAAAAAAATGGTGGGAACCGGTTTTAAAGTATGGTGACGTACTATCCAATGGTGCGCATCCAATAAACCAAGTATTAACCAAATCCAAGCGGGGTAAAGGGTTTCAAAAAGCTTTTATCTAAGCCCAACTGATCCATAACATGAAAAACCAAAAAGTCCGTTTTTCATCAAAAGTCATGCTGAAAAAAATGGTGGGAACCGGTTTTAAAGTATGGTGACGTACTATCCAATGGTGCGCATCCAATAAACCAAGTATTAACCAAATCCAAGCGGGGTAAAGGGTTTCAAAAAGCTTTTATCTAAGCCCAACTGATCCATAACATGAAAAACCAAAAAGTCCGTTTTTCATCAAAAGTCATGCTGAAAAAAATGGTGGGAACCGGTTTTAAAGTATGGTGACGTACTATCCAATGGTGCGCATCCAATAAACCAAGTATTAACCAAATCCAAGCGGGGTAAAGGGTTTCAAAAAGCTTTTATCTAAGCCCAACTGATCCATAACATGAAAAACCAAAAAGTCCGTTTTTCATCAAAAGTCATGCTGAAAAAAATGGTGGGAACCGGTTTTAAAGTATGGTGACGTACTATCCAATGGTGCGCATCCAATAAACCAAGTATTAACCAAATCCAAGCGGGGTAAAGGGTTTCAAAAAGCTTTTATCTAAGCCCAACTGATCCATAACATGAAAAACCAAAAAGTCCGTTTTTCATCAAAAGTCATGCTGAAAAAAATGGTGGGAACCGGTTTTAAAGTATGGTGACGTACTATCCAATGGTGCGCATCCAATAAACCAAGTATTAACCAAATCCAAGCGGGGTAAAGGGTTTCAAAAAGCTTTTATCTAAGCCCAACTGATCCATAACATGAAAAACCAAAAAGTCCGTTTTTCATCAAAAGTCATGCTGAAAAAAATGGTGGGAACCGGTTTTAAAGTATGGTGACGTACTATCCAATGGTGCGCATCCAATAAACCAAGTATTAACCAAATCCAAGCGGGGTAAAGGGTTTCAAAAAGCTTTTATCTAAGCCCAACTGATCCATAACATGAAAAACCAAAAAGTCCGTTTTTCATCAAAAGTCATGCTGAAAAAAATGGTGGGAACCGGTTTTAAAGTATGGTGACGTACTATCCAATGGTGCGCATCCAATAAACCAAGTATTAACCAAATCCAAGCGGGGTAAAGGGTTTCAAAAAGCTTTTATCTAAGCCCAACTGATCCATAACATGAAAAACCAAAAAGTCCGTTTTTCATCAAAAGTCATGCTGAAAAAAATGGTGGGAACCGGTTTTAAAGTATGGTGACGTACTATCCAATGGTGCGCATCCAATAAACCAAGTATTAACCAAATCCAAGCGGGGTAAAGGGTTTCAAAAAGCTTTTATCTAAGCCCAACTGATCCATAACATGAAAAACCAAAAAGTCCGTTTTTCATCAAAAGTCATGCTGAAAAAAATGGTGGGAACCGGTTTTAAAGTATGGTGACGTACTATCCAATGGTGCGCATCCAATAAACCAAGTATTAACCAAATCCAAGCGGGGTAAAGGGTTTCAAAAAGCTTTTATCTAAGCCCAACTGATCCATAACATGAAAAACCAAAAAGTCCGTTTTTCATCAAAAGTCATGCTGAAAAAAATGGTGGGAACCGGTTTTAAAGTATGGTGACGTACTATCCAATGGTGCGCATCCAATAAACCAAGTATTAACCAAATCCAAGCGGGGTAAAGGGTTTCAAAAAGCTTTTATCTAAGCCCAACTGATCCATAACATGAAAAACCAAAAAGTCCGTTTTTCATCAAAAGTCATGCTGAAAAAAATGGTGGGAACCGGTTTTAAAGTATGGTGACGTACTATCCAATGGTGCGCATCCAATAAACCAAGTATTAACCAAATCCAAGCGGGGTAAAGGGTTTCAAAAAGCTTTTATCTAAGCCCAACTGATCCATAACATGAAAAACCAAAAAGTCCGTTTTTCATCAAAAGTCATGCTGAAAAAAATGGTGGGAACCGGTTTTAAAGTATGGTGACGTACTATCCAATGGTGCGCATCCAATAAACCAAGTATTAACCAAATCCAAGCGGGGTAAAGGGTTTCAAAAAGCTTTTATCTAAGCCCAACTGATCCATAACATGAAAAACCAAAAAGTCCGTTTTTCATCAAAAGTCATGCTGAAAAAAATGGTGGGAACCGGTTTTAAAGTATGGTGACGTACTATCCAATGGTGCGCATCCAATAAACCAAGTATTAACCAAATCCAAGCGGGGTAAAGGGTTTCAAAAAGCTTTTATCTAAGCCCAACTGATCCATAACATGAAAAACCAAAAAGTCCGTTTTTCATCAAAAGTCATGCTGAAAAAAATGGTGGGAACCGGTTTTAAAGTATGGTGACGTACTATCCAATGGTGCGCATCCAATAAACCAAGTATTAACCAAATCCAAGCGGGGTAAAGGGTTTCAAAAAGCTTTTATCTAAGCCCAACTGATCCATAACATGAAAAACCAAAAAGTCCGTTTTTCATCAAAAGTCATGCTGAAAAAAATGGTGGGAACCGGTTTTAAAGTATGGTGACGTACTATCCAATGGTGCGCATCCAATAAACCAAGTATTAACCAAATCCAAGCGGGGTAAAGGGTTTCAAAAAGCTTTTATCTAAGCCCAACTGATCCATAACATGAAAAACCAAAAAGTCCGTTTTTCATCAAAAGTCATGCTGAAAAAAATGGTGGGAACCGGTTTTAAAGTATGGTGACGTACTATCCAATGGTGCGCATCCAATAAACCAAGTATTAACCAAATCCAAGCGGGGTAAAGGGTTTCAAAAAGCTTTTATCTAAGCCCAACTGATCCATAACATGAAAAACCAAAAAGTCCGTTTTTCATCAAAAGTCATGCTGAAAAAAATGGTGGGAACCGGTTTTAAAGTATGGTGACGTACTATCCAATGGTGCGCATCCAATAAACCAAGTATTAACCAAATCCAAGCGGGGTAAAGGGTTTCAAAAAGCTTTTATCTAAGCCCAACTGATCCATAACATGAAAAACCAAAAAGTCCGTTTTTCATCAAAAGTCATGCTGAAAAAAATGGTGGGAACCGGTTTTAAAGTATGGTGACGTACTATCCAATGGTGCGCATCCAATAAACCAAGTATTAACCAAATCCAAGCGGGGTAAAGGGTTTCAAAAAGCTTTTATCTAAGCCCAACTGATCCATAACATGAAAAACCAAAAAGTCCGTTTTTCATCAAAAGTCATGCTGAAAAAAATGGTGGGAACCGGTTTTAAAGTATGGTGACGTACTATCCAATGGTGCGCATCCAATAAACCAAGTATTAACCAAATCCAAGCGGGGTAAAGGGTTTCAAAAAGCTTTTATCTAAGCCCAACTGATCCATAACATGAAAAACCAAAAAGTCCGTTTTTCATCAAAAGTCATGCTGAAAAAAATGGTGGGAACCGGTTTTAAAGTATGGTGACGTACTATCCAATGGTGCGCATCCAATAAACCAAGTATTAACCAAATCCAAGCGGGGTAAAGGGTTTCAAAAAGCTTTTATCTAAGCCCAACTGATCCATAACATGAAAAACCAAAAAGTCCGTTTTTCATCAAAAGTCATGCTGAAAAAAATGGTGGGAACCGGTTTTAAAGTATGGTGACGTACTATCCAATGGTGCGCATCCAATAAACCAAGTATTAACCAAATCCAAGCGGGGTAAAGGGTTTCAAAAAGCTTTTATCTAAGCCCAACTGATCCATAACATGAAAAACCAAAAAGTCCGTTTTTCATCAAAAGTCATGCTGAAAAAAATGGTGGGAACCGGTTTTAAAGTATGGTGACGTACTATCCAATGGTGCGCATCCAATAAACCAAGTATTAACCAAATCCAAGCGGGGTAAAGGGTTTCAAAAAGCTTTTATCTAAGCCCAACTGATCCATAACATGAAAAACCAAAAAGTCCGTTTTTCATCAAAAGTCATGCTGAAAAAAATGGTGGGAACCGGTTTTAAAGTATGGTGACGTACTATCCAATGGTGCGCATCCAATAAACCAAGTATTAACCAAATCCAAGCGGGGTAAAGGGTTTCAAAAAGCTTTTATCTAAGCCCAACTGATCCATAACATGAAAAACCAAAAAGTCCGTTTTTCATCAAAAGTCATGCTGAAAAAAATGGTGGGAACCGGTTTTAAAGTATGGTGACGTACTATCCAATGGTGCGCATCCAATAAACCAAGTATTAACCAAATCCAAGCGGGGTAAAGGGTTTCAAAAAGCTTTTATCTAAGCCCAACTGATCCATAACATGAAAAACCAAAAAGTCCGTTTTTCATCAAAAGTCATGCTGAAAAAAATGGTGGGAACCGGTTTTAAAGTATGGTGACGTACTATCCAATGGTGCGCATCCAATAAACCAAGTATTAACCAAATCCAAGCGGGGTAAAGGGTTTCAAAAAGCTTTTATCTAAGCCCAACTGATCCATAACATGAAAAACCAAAAAGTCCGTTTTTCATCAAAAGTCATGCTGAAAAAAATGGTGGGAACCGGTTTTAAAGTATGGTGACGTACTATCCAATGGTGCGCATCCAATAAACCAAGTATTAACCAAATCCAAGCGGGGTAAAGGGTTTCAAAAAGCTTTTATCTAAGCCCAACTGATCCATAACATGAAAAACCAAAAAGTCCGTTTTTCATCAAAAGTCATGCTGAAAAAAATGGTGGGAACCGGTTTTAAAGTATGGTGACGTACTATCCAATGGTGCGCATCCAATAAACCAAGTATTAACCAAATCCAAGCGGGGTAAAGGGTTTCAAAAAGCTTTTATCTAAGCCCAACTGATCCATAACATGAAAAACCAAAAAGTCCGTTTTTCATCAAAAGTCATGCTGAAAAAAATGGTGGGAACCGGTTTTAAAGTATGGTGACGTACTATCCAATGGTGCGCATCCAATAAACCAAGTATTAACCAAATCCAAGCGGGGTAAAGGGTTTCAAAAAGCTTTTATCTAAGCCCAACTGATCCATAACATGAAAAACCAAAAAGTCCGTTTTTCATCAAAAGTCATGCTGAAAAAAATGGTGGGAACCGGTTTTAAAGTATGGTGACGTACTATCCAATGGTGCGCATCCAATAAACCAAGTATTAACCAAATCCAAGCGGGGTAAAGGGTTTCAAAAAGCTTTTATCTAAGCCCAACTGATCCATAACATGAAAAACCAAAAAGTCCGTTTTTCATCAAAAGTCATGCTGAAAAAAATGGTGGGAACCGGTTTTAAAGTATGGTGACGTACTATCCAATGGTGCGCATCCAATAAACCAAGTATTAACCAAATCCAAGCGGGGTAAAGGGTTTCAAAAAGCTTTTATCTAAGCCCAACTGATCCATAACATGAAAAACCAAAAAGTCCGTTTTTCATCAAAAGTCATGCTGAAAAAAATGGTGGGAACCGGTTTTAAAGTATGGTGACGTACTATCCAATGGTGCGCATCCAATAAACCAAGTATTAACCAAATCCAAGCGGGGTAAAGGGTTTCAAAAAGCTTTTATCTAAGCCCAACTGATCCATAACATGAAAAACCAAAAAGTCCGTTTTTCATCAAAAGTCATGCTGAAAAAAATGGTGGGAACCGGTTTTAAAGTATGGTGACGTACTATCCAATGGTGCGCATCCAATAAACCAAGTATTAACCAAATCCAAGCGGGTAAAGGGTTTCAAAAAGCTTTTATCTAAGCCCAACTGATCCATAACATGAAAAACCAAAAAGTCCGTTTTTCATCAAAAGTCATGCTGAAAAAAATGGTGGGAACCGGTTTTAAAGTATGGTGACGTACTATCCAATGGTGCGCATCCAATAAACCAAGTATTAACCAAATCCAAGCGGGGTAAAGGGTTTCAAAAAGCTTTTATCTAAGCCCAACTGATCCATAACATGAAAAACCAAAAAGTCCGTTTTTCATCAAAAGTCATGCTGAAAAAAATGGTGGGAACCGGTTTTAAAGTATGGTGACGTACTATCCAATGGTGCGCATCCAATAAACCAAGTATTAACCAAATCCAAGCGGGGTAAAGGGTTTCAAAAGCTTTTATCTAAGCCCAACTGATCCATAACATGAAAAACCAAAAAGTCCGTTTTTCATCAAAAGTCATGCTGAAAAAAATGGTGGGAACCGGTTTTAAAGTATGGTGACGTACTATCCAATGGTGCGCATCCAATAAACCAAGTATTAACCAAATCCAAGCGGGGTAAAGGGTTCAAAAAGCTTTTATCTAAGCCCAACTGATCCATAACATGAAAAACCAAAAAGTCCGTTTTTCATCAAAAGTCATGCTGAAAAAAATGGTGGGAACCGGTTTTAAAGTATGGTGACGTACTATCCAATGGTGCGCATCCAATAAACCAAGTATTAACCAAATCCAAGCGGGGTAAAGGGTTTCAAAAAGCTTTTATCTAAGCCCAACTGATCCATAACATGAAAAACCAAAAAGTCCGTTTTTCATCAAAAGTCATGCTGAAAAAAATGGTGGGAACCGGTTTTAAAGTATGGTGACGTACTATCCAATGGTGCGCATCCAATAAACCAAGTATTAACCAAATCCAAGCGGGGTAAAGGGTTTCAAAAAGCTTTTATCTAAGCCCAACTGATCCATAACATGAAAAACCAAAAAGTCCGTTTTTCATCAAAAGTCATGCTGAAAAAAATGGTGGGAACCGGTTTTAAAGTATGGTGACGTACTATCCAATGGTGCGCATCCAATAAACCAAGTATTAACCAAATCCAAGCGGGGTAAAGGGTTTCAAAAAGCTTTTATCTAAGCCCAACTGATCCATAACATGAAAAACCAAAAAGTCCGTTTTTCATCAAAAGTCATGCTGAAAAAAATGGTGGGAACCGGTTTTAAAGTATGGTGACGTACTATCCAATGGTGCGCATCCAATAAACCAAGTATTAACCAAATCCAAGCGGGGTAAAGGGTTTCAAAAGCTTTTATCTAAGCCCAACTGATCCATAACATGAAAAACCAAAAAGTCCGTTTTTCATCAAAAGTCATGCTGAAAAAAATGGTGGGAACCGGTTTTAAAGTATGGTGACGTACTATCCAATGGTGCGCATCCAATAAACCAAGTATTAACCAAATCCAAGCGGGGTAAAGGGTTTCAAAAAGCTTTTATCTAAGCCCAACTGATCCATAACATGAAAAACCAAAAGTCCGTTTTTCATCAAAAGTCATGCTGAAAAAAATGGTGGGAACCGGTTTTAAAGTATGGTGACGTACTATCCAATGGTGCGCATCCAATAAACCAAGTATTAACCAAATCCAAGCGGGGTAAAGGGTTTCAAAAAGCTTTTATCTAAGCCCAACTGATCCATAACATGAAAAACCAAAAAGTCCGTTTTTCATCAAAAGTCATGCTGAAAAAAATGGTGGGAACCGGTTTTAAAGTATGGTGACGTACTATCCAATGGTGCGCATCCAATAAACCAAGTATTAACCAAATCCAAGCGGGGTAAAGGGTTTCAAAAAGCTTTTATCTAAGCCCAACTGATCCATAACATGAAAAACCAAAAAGTCCGTTTTTCATCAAAAGTCATGCTGAAAAAAATGGTGGGAACCGGTTTTAAAGTATGGTGACGTACTATCCAATGGTGCGCATCCAATAAAACCAAGTATTAACCAAATCCAAGCGGGGTAAAGGGTTTCAAAAGCTTTTATCTAAGCCCAACTGATCCATAACATGAAAAACCAAAAAGTCCGTTTTTCATCAAAAGTCATGCTGAAAAAAATGGTGGGAACCGGTTTTAAAGTATGGTGACGTACTATCCAATGGTGCGCATCCAATAAACCAAGTATTAACCAAATCCAAGCGGGGTAAAGGGTTTCAAAAGCTTTTATCTAAGCCCAACTGATCCATAACATGAAAAACCA